>CM055122.1:880251307-880253882 GCA_029206835.1 Rana muscosa | reverse complement strand
AATAGGATACGAGTCTATGGGACAGAGTTAGATGCTTCCCTATCGGAAGTCTCGAAGAGAGCGGAGCTCTCTTTTAAGGATACATGTTTACTAAAAGAAAATGCATAGAAAAGCCAAAGGTTAATTGAAAAAGGCATGGGAGGCCTGCTCAGCTAACTTTAAACCTGCTCTGGCCACTATCTGCGTGGCCCATACTCTAGATTTGTGGCTAAAACAGCTTTGCTCACTTCTAGAGTCAGATACTCCCAAAGAGGATATCCTGGAGGCACTACCAATTTTAAATAAAGCAGTGGCTTATATAGCGGATGCTTCCACAGAATCTGTGAGATTTACGGCCAGGTCCACAGCCTTAGTTAACGTGGCCAGGAGGACTATCTGGCCAAAATCCTGGGAGGGAGATACAGTCTCAAAAGTAAAGCTCTGTTCTCTTCCTTTTTCAGGAGAGTTGCTATTCGGAAAGTTCAGCCGACAGGAAAAAGGGGTTTCCTGTGCCCAAGAAGCAGCAACAAAAAAGGAATTTTCGTACCTTTCAAGGGCCAGGTGGCAGCAGAGGAGAAAGATGCCAACAGAACTAAGATTAATAAAATAGGCAGAATCAGAGGAAAGGGTGGCAGTATAAGAGGGGGAAAGGGAAAGGTGTCTTCCTTTTCAAGCCCCCCCAGCCTAAGGACCCCTCTCAGTGACTCAGCCGGCCAGGTGGGGGGAAGGTTGTGGGCTTTCTTCCCACAATGACATGCCATCTCCAGCAACCATTTTATTCTGGATCTAATCATTCATGGATTAGACAAGTGCATTTGTTTTCGTTCGAATGCATTTTCGTCCGAATTTCAGGTATTTTCGTTATCGTTTTAACAAACGAAAACGAAAGCACAGAATCCGAAAACCGAAAGATCCGACATAAACAAATGCTTTATTTTCATTTTTGTTGCGCAAACAGTTTGATATAGATAGGAGATTCGACATGACACTGACAATAACAATCTGTGTCTATTGAACCTTTGGTCGAATGTGCCTAACCGTAACTCTATTAGTCTAAGATTATTCTACATAGAGAGAAAAGATTCGACATTATAGAGAGAAAAGATTCGACATAGAGAGAAAAGATTTGACATTATAGAGAGAAAAGATTCGACACAGAGAGAAAAGATCGCTGCTGGAATTGGGTGGGGGAAGTAAAATAAAAATAATGATGATGATGATGAATGTTATTGGCTGATTGTAACCAAAGAGGAGGAGCAGTAAAATAGCTAGAATTAACTTGAGAATTCAACATGAACGACAAAGATTCGACAAAGCATCGAAAAACATACAAACGTCGAATCTGTCATTGAAGGCTTATGGTGTCTGTCTAAAGTTCTAAGAAGATTCGACGATGCAGCTAAACTGTACGAAGCTGCAATCGTACCTTTTCGGTCAAATGCATCTGCCCATAGGCTATAGAAAAATTCTAATGTTGGTTGACTAGTAGGGATGAGTTTGGCGGTCATGGGTGCCGCCTGGAGCTCAATCTCGGCCAGGGACCTCCGCGGTCGGCCCCGGTTAGTGCGGGAAGGGTTCCTCATGCCGCCTGGAGCCCAATCGCGGACCCACTTTCGCGGTCAGCCCCGGTTGGTGCGGGAAGGGTCACTGATGCCGCCTGGAGCTCAATCTCGGCCAGGGACCTCCGCGGTCGGCCCCGGTTAGTGCGGGAAGGGTTCCTCATGCCGCCTGGAGCCCAATCGCGGAACCACTTTCGCGGTCAGCCCCGGTTGGTGCGGGAAGGGTCACTGATGCCGCCTGGAGCTCAATCTCGGCCAGGGACCCTCGCGGTCGGCCCCGGTTAGTGCGGGAAGGGTTCATCATGCCGCCTGGAGCCCAATCGCGGACCCACTTTCGCGGTCAGCCCCGGTTGGTGCGGGAAGGGTCACTGATGCCGCCTGGAGCTCAATCTCGGCCAGGGACCTCCGCGGTCGGCCCCGGTTAGTGCGGGAAGGGTTCCTCATGCCGCCTGGAGCCCAATCGCGGAACCACTTTCGCGGTCAGCCCCGGTTGGTGCGGGAAGGGTCACTGATGCCGCCTGGAGCTCAATCTCGGCCAGGGACCTCCGCGGTCGGCCCCGGTTAGTGCGGGAAGGGTTCCTCATGCCGCCTGGAGCCCAATCGCGGACCCACTTTCGCGGTCAGCCCCGGTTGGTGCGGGAAGGGTCACTGATGCCGCCTGGAGCTCAATCTCGGCCAGGGACCTCCGCGGTCGGCCCCGGTTAGTGCGGGAAGGGTTCCTCATGCCGCCTGGAGCTCAATCTCGGCCAGGGACCTCCGCGGTCGGCCCCGGTTAGTGCGGGAAGGGTCACTGATGCCGCCTGGAGCTCAATCTCGGCCAGGGACCTCCGCGGTCGGCCCCGGTTAGTGCGGGAAGGGTTCCTCATGCCGCCTGGAGCCCAATCGCGGACCCACTTTCGCGGTCAGCCCCGGTTGGTGCGGGAAGGGTCACTGATGCCGCCTGGAGCCTTATCTCGGCCAGGGACCCTCGCGGTCAGCCCCGGTTAGTGCGGGAAGGGTCACTGATGCCGCCTGGAGCCCTATCTCGGCCAGGGACC